>DWKP01000001.1:0-16388 GCA_018249435.1 Butleria flavomaculatus valdivianus
AGTTATTTATGGCTTGTCAATAGAAAAGAGTATTTTTATGACTGAAAAACAATTACAAAATAATGTTAAAAGTTGGTTAAATAGAAGAAATATTCCTAATTATAAGTTTCATTCAGGTGGTTTTTCTTATGATAATACTTTTTATACTACATCTTCTGGTGTTCCCGATTTGCTATGTTGTATTAATGGAAAATTTGTAGGAATCGAATTAAAACAAATATATAAAAAGTTAAGAGATAAACAAATTAAAGAATATAATAATATTATTAATAATAATGGTTATTATTTATTAATTACTCCTAAAACATGAAATTATTTTAAATTATTATGTAAATCACTAGAAATAGAAGAAGCAATTAATAAATTTATAATTATGTATCCAATTAATTTATATATTTAAAAAATATAATTAATTAATATTTTTTTAAAAGTAAATAAAAAATGGCTGGAAAGATAGGACTTGAACCTACAACCATTCGGTTAACAGCCGAACGTTCTACCACTTGAACTACTTTCCAATATACCAAAATAATTATAACATAAAAAAAAGAACTTTACAGTCTTTTAAAAAAATATATTTAATTAGGCCTCACACCCTAAGCATCGCGTTTGCCTTTGGGAACCCCTATATTAAGTTCAGCGATAATTAAATTATTTTTTCTCATACTACTAACATTTGCAACTGCTTTCATATCGTAATTTAATTATATATATAAATTATTTTATTGTCAATTATAATATTATCATTTTAATAATTAGTTTGTATAATACGATAATAGTTTTATTTAAATTAATTTAAAACAATTACTATCTAATTCTTTTTTTGCTAATGAGTTATTTAGACAGAATATATCCCCCTAAAAGAAAATGTATTCTTTTTGCATAATTGAGCATTAGCATAGAATGACATCCACGACTACTTATTACATATTCTCTTTCCCCACAAAACCATTTAGGAAAGTAGTCTTCAAGACCACCAGCACTTTTCTTTTTGACTTGTTCGCTATTGTTTTTCACAATTTAACACCAAGCATTTTTTTAGGAAGAAACAAACCTACCGCTGACATTATAAGGGTCACCACTTCCCTAGGACTTTAACCTTGCCATAGATGTATTCAGACATCTTATCAGAGTGTATTAAATTTTAAATTAAAAAAGAAAACTAAAAAATATTAGTTTTCTAATTTTTTTTATTAATTAAATTTTCATTATCTCAATATGAGCATTCTTCACAACATTTCATTATTTATTTCCTCCATTATATTTTTAAATAACAAAAAGAGACCACTTGGTTGTTGCTACATACAACTAGTTATCTTCTCTTCTTGTAGCATTATTATTATAACTAATATATTTTTTTTTGCAATAGTTTTTATAAAATATTTTCATTATTTTTATATTTGGGGAATTTTTTAAAGAAATGTTGAATAATAAAGAGTGCTGTTTTTTAGGTTTGTTTAACTGTCACATCATGATATAATTAATTAAAATTTGTAAGGAGAACAACAATGGAAAATAATAACTACATACCATTGGTAGAAAACAACCTTGGATTAACACACTGTAAAGCAATTCAACTAATGGGACAAGGATATAATAAAATATTAACTTATAAGCATTCATTAATGATTGAAGATAGTGCAAAAGACACTAAGAAGACATTTAATGCTATTTTAAGATACTTTATGTTAATGAGTAATATTAAAGGTCTAAACTGTTTAATAACAAGAAATACAGTTGCATTATTAAATAGAAGTACAATCAGAACTTTTTGAAAAGTAAAAAACTTTTTAATTAATAATGGACTAACTGAATTTATTAATATCAAAGATAGCACACTAGGAAATGATAAAAAATGAGCAATATGACCAGATGGAAGAAAAGTAATATTTATGGCATTTGAAAATGATATCTCAGGAACAGATGTTGACAATGGATATATTGGTAGATGATTAGTTGAAGAACCTATGGAGAGAAATGTTAGTAAGAATTTTAGTTATGAAGAACAACATAATAAATTTAAAGAATTATGTGATACATCATTTCGTGGAATACCAAAAGAAAAAATAAAATGGCCTTGTTGTGGCTTAGAAGAAGATTTTGAATTTCAAATAAATATGTTATTTAATGATTGAGATGAAAATCATTGAATAAATACTGAATATGTATCTAAAATATTTCCTTGAACAGAAGAATACGAAAAATGAATTATGGAAAATCCAATTAAAAATTTTATTAAAATAAAAGAAGATATTAATTTTCCAATTACAAAAGGAAAAGGATTAGTTGTAATTAGAACAACAAAATTTATTAATGAATTTAGAGATAAAAGAGATGATGAAAAATTATTATATTTTTTAAAAACTGGTGACCCATTTTATAGAACATCAATTATTGGTGCTCCATATGATAGTTCGGACCCATCTATTTTTATGTGAAGAAAAATGATGGAATATAAACAAAAATATAAAAAAGAAGATTTTTTAACTGATAGAGAAAAAGTTATTGGATTTGGATTTGATGGTGGAAAAAACGATAATAATGTTTTAAGTATTGGATATTTAAAAAAAATAGATAATAAATTTAGATTATATATTCCATATGCTCCAAGTTATAAAATAAATGGTAAAAAAAGAGATGAATTAAATAAATTGGGAGTTGCTAAATTAATATATGAATGATTTATTCAAGAATTAAAAAATAATAATGTAGATAAAAAATGAAAAATTGGTTTTAGTTATGATGACCATGAAGAAATTACCGCAAATGTTTTTGAAGAATGATTAAAAGAAACAGAGTGAAAAAATACACAATTTATTCCTGCTGTTAAAAATGGTTGATATTCTATTGAAATGAGAGAAAAAATTATTAATTATTTATATTTAACAGACCAAATAATTATTAATTGGGAAGATAATCCATTATTAGAAAAAGAATATTGAAAACAACAATATATAATTGATAATTCAGGAACAAAAAAAAGAGATGAAATACATTTTTCTATTGATTTTCAAAATTCAATAGAATATTTAGTTCAAATATTTTTAGATTGATTTGAACTACCTGATAATATATAATATATATAGGTTATTAGTCCGAAAAACTAAAAAAGGAGAATTTAAAAGTGGAAAACGAAGAATTTATTGTTGAAGAACAAGAAAAAAATAACGGTGTACCACACACTGAACAAGAAGAATTTTATGCAAAAGTTGGTAGTAAAATATTCAAAACAAAAGAAGAATATACAAAACATTATCAAAAAAACATAAAAAATATTAAAAAAAATGATGATGATAAAGATGAAATAATTAAAGATTTAACAAATAAAATTAAAAAATTATCTTTAACTGAATTAAATGATTTTACAGAAGAATATCAAGAATTTATTTTATCAAAACTAGATTTAGATTTAGATGAAAATGAATTAAAAGAAAATTTAAAATTACTTAAAAAAGAATATCCTAAATTTTTAAAACAAATTAAAGGAAATTTTAGTAATGAAGAATTAAAAAATAAAGAAAATAAAGATGATGGAATTAACTTTAATAAAGGAATTTTATATTTATAAGAAAGAAGGAAAAAATATGGCTTTAAATGAAGAAATATTAGAACAACAATGAAAAACTAGAAATTTACAATTAACTCGTAAATTTGGTAGTTTAGTTAAAGAAGAATTAGCAAAATCAAGAATTATGTCTATGACTTTACAAAGAGGATATCGTGTAGAAAGTGGATATTTAGTATTTGAAAAAGCAGGAGCAGATGAAGAATTACAAGCACCATATACAAAGGTAGAATTTAATAATACATCAAATATTTATGATGAGGTAGATATTCCATTTGTATTACAATATTCAACAAAAGAAGTTCGTTTATCACCGGAAGAATGATTACAAACTTATGCAACTGGTGTAATGGATGAACAAGCAATGAGAGTAAAAGCACAAAAAGTAGCAAAAATTATTTCTCGTGTTATTATGTCTATTTGATTAAAGGGGACAATTAATTATAAAGGAAATACATTAACTTGTGGCGATGGTGCAATCCCAATGGTTGATTTTAAATGAACAACAGTATTAGGAACAAATACAAGGGAAGAAATTGCAAATGAATTTGATAAATTTGCAACAACAGTATTTTTACCTAATATAGAAAAAATTAGAAACATTGGTTTTAAAGACCCAATTACAGGTAAAAATACTTTCGACCCATATCGTACAGGAGTAGAAGTTAATAATTCTATTTATTCTATTTCAACTTCACAAAACCTTAAAGTTCGTTGAGAAATGTGAAGCGATAGATTTAATCAATCTAATGTTAAAAATGAAAATGGAAGTTATGGTTCATTATATGGTTATGATTTATATGAAGATATTTATTTGCCATTAGTTCCAGTAGAAATTAATGATAATTGAACTAAAAAAAATGATTATGACCAACCAAGAGAAAGTTTAACATATACAGAAACAAATAAAATTATTGAATTTATGTTTATTAAAGCAGAAAGATTAATTAAAGGAACTGTATTTGATTATATGTGAGATGTTGAAATTCCCAAAACTAATAAAGCAAGAGTTGTTGGTTGAAATGGTCGTATAGGAGCAGGAACAATTTTTCCTGATGAATTATTTGTAGTTAATACAGGAGAAAAATCACCAACACCATCACCAAGTGGTAGGAAAATAAATATAAGTAATATTGCTAGACCAATAGCAACTCAAAATGATTTTATTATAAATGTTTTAGACCCTAAAACAGCAACTCAAAATGAAATAATTAATGTTTATAAAAATTCTGTTTTATCAGAAATTAAAAAAATTAATGATAGTTTAACAGAAAATGACTATGAAATAAGCACTGATTTTATGGGGAAAAATGATATTAATTTAATTGCTAATAGTAATAATTTTATTTTAAATATTAAAGGTAAAAATAATGCTGAGGGACAAAAAGCATTTAATATAAATGTAACTAAATTTATATTAAAAAATTTAAGTGATGTAATTAATGGTGATGTTAATGACCCAACAGAATTTAAAGTTAACGACCCTAAAAATGTAGTAAAAAATGAATTAATTAATGCATTACAACCTCAAATTATAAAAGGTATTGATGATGATTTACAAGAAACTATAACAGAAAATGACTATGAAATTATCATTAAAAAACCTGATTTTAGTACACAAGCAAGATATGATATGTCAGCACCAACTCAGGTTATAATTTCTTTAAATGGTAAAAATTGATTAGTGGGTAGTTCAGCAAATGATATTAATATTCAAATGCCAAGTGCTACAAAAAAGTAATTAATTATAGTGTTAGATTATTAAAATAATTATTGACAAAATATTTATATTTTATATAATAATAATGAAGAATAAATTTTATTCTTCATCAAAATATTATATTATTAAACTATTAATATTATACTTTTGCATTCATTATTATACTTTTGCATTTATTACATAAGAGAACAATTTCTCTTTTTTTTGTGTTAAAATATGAATAATAAAAGAAAAAAGGAAATATTTTTAAAATGTCAAATTCACTAACTATAAGAAGAAATGAAATTATAAAACCACCAACAGAAAAAGAAAATAATGAGTGATTAAAATGATTAGCATTTATTTTTGCTGATATTGCAATTTCTGCTTTAACTTGATATATCGGTGGTTTTGCTGGAGTTATTGCAACGGGATTAAATACTTCTATTGAAGCAGTTAGAATTGGAGTTCAAACAGTAAGGGTTTTATCTGAAATTGGATTTAATTTAGGAATGGATGCTAAATACTTAATAAAAAAAGATGGTAGTGTAAATTGAAATATAATTTTTTTAGATACTATTTTTATTTTAGGATTTGAAGGAATACCACAAATTAGACAAAATATTAAAAATTTAAAAGAAATTAATAAATTAGATAAAATAATGCAAACAAAAGATATTCCATTTGAAATGAGGCAAGTTGTCAAAAGATATGCACAAGATTTTAATTTTTCTCAACAAGTAAATAATATTGATGAAATTGCTGAAAAAGTTTATAAAGCAGGAAAAAAAGAAATAGATGAAAGTGGAACAAGTACATTTGCAGAATATTTAAAAGTTTCGGAATTAACAGAAAAATTCAAATCAAAAAACATTAGAAAACAAATTAAAGAATTATTTGGTAATAAATTTGCGAAAAATATTGAAAAAAAAGAATTTGAAAAACAAATTTATTCTATTCAAAAATCTATTAAATTTTGAAATGAACAAATATCAATTAATATTGAAAAAAGAAACTTATTTAAAAGTTTAAAATATACACCAAAATGAGTTAGACAACAAATATTTAGAAATAATGATAAAGTAAAATATATAGGTTTAGATGATGTTAAAGATTTAGGAAAATTAAATTACTTTTTATCAGTTATATATAAGTGAGCAAGTTTATTAAGATATCTTAATCCATTAATTGCTACAAGAAGATTAGCAAGTGGGTTATGGCATGGAATTAGAACTGGTATTAAAAAATATGAAAAAAAAGTATTTATTGAAAGTGGAAAAACAGAAAAGTTCATAACTCAAACAATAAAAGAAAATTATAATAAAAAAGTTAAATATTTTAGTGACCAAGTTAAAGGAAAAATTAACCCTGTTATTAAGCCACAATTATCTTATAGTAATAATAATGCAACAAAAAGAAAATTTACAAAAGAGTTAGAAAGTGATTTTTTTGCAAGAAAAGAAAAAATACTGATTAAGGCATTTCAAATAATTCCTGTTTCTAGTACTTGAATATTAGGATATAGAATGATATATACAGAAATTGGCATATCATTACATATATTTTTTAAACCGCAAACAACTGCTTGTTCAACTAATGATTATAAAGGAAAAGCACCAATTATTACACATCCAATGAGTTTGGAAGAAATATCATTGTTTGTTAATTCTTCAAGTAAAGGTAAGTACTATTTAGATAATTTTGCTTATGGATTTGATTGACATAAATTTGGAATAATAATGAATATTGCAGAGGGTGTAGTTCCTTATAAAATACAAAATACTTTATGAAATATTATGAGATTAAAAAGAGTATCATCAACAACAATTAGAAGTATTAAAAATATTGGGGATTGGACTAATAAAAGTTGAAATGATATAATTAAAAAAGAATTTGCACCAGTTTTATCAAGAAGAATATTATCTAGTTTTAGAGTTGGGGCTTATTTAAATCCATTTGTATCAGGAACAATTAAAGGAAAAGGTTTTTGAGAAATGGTACACGAATTAGGTGGAAGAAGAACGGCGGTTATTGTTAGAAGATTTAGAAGAGCACATCATAGTGACAGAATAAGCAATTTAAGTCCAAAACATAAAAATAATCATAAAAAATCATTAAGAAGATTTATATTTTAATTTTATAAAAAAATATATAGATAATAAAAATTACATTAGAAAGAAGAAATGTTATGAAATTTTGAGAAAAATGATATAAAAAAGAGTGTAATCATAATAAAGAAGATTCGCCACCCTATATTGATATAAAAAAAATTAAAATAGATTTTATTGCTAAATCTAAAACATCTTCTTTTTTAGATGTATCTATTTTAAATTTGGATGCTGAAACTAATAAGGTTTTAGAAAAAATTAAATATAATAATCATTGAAATAAATTTTATGAAAATATGAATATTAATGCAAGTAAAAATGGTTATTCAATTATATTTGTGTATAAATCTACATTTAATAATAACACATCATTAGAATTAATGGATTTGGATATAACACCAGAAATAATTGATAACACAATTACAAGTGTATTAATATCTGAAAAATTTATTTATGATATTGAATTAAAAATAAATGTTAAAAAATGCATTAAGTTTTATTTAGATAAAAATAAAAATGTAAAACAAGAAACAACAATTTATTATCAATTTGAAAGTGGGGAATGACAAATTCAAGAAAATATGACACAAACAATTAATATTCCTATTTCTGAAATACCAATAATAATTTATCCAAATAATAGTACTTTAACATCTGATGGTTTTGGATTAGATGGATTATTTGAACATGCAGAACATTCTTATAAAAAAATGTGAGATGAAATTGATTGGACTGGTGCAAAATTAAATGCTTGGGAAAGTAAAGGAATGACAGGAGAAGAAATATTAGAAATTACCAATAGAATGCGAGGAGCATTAATTTATACTCCACAAGGTAATTTTAGAAATTCACAAAATAGACAATCAAATACTATTGATACTGCTCCCAACCAAGTTGATAAACATTTACAATATGCAGAATATATTGATAAAAAAATAGATTTATACATGGGTATTGAAAGTGCTAATGCTAAAAAATCTGCCCAAGAAACAGATAAACAAGTTGAACAAAATAATAAACATGCTATAAATATTAAAAATATGGAAGCACTGGTTAAAGAAGAAGCATTAAGCAGATTATTTAAAATGATGTTAGAAGTTGAAAAAAATATGAATAATAATCAATTAATTAATATTCCGGACATAATTGAAGTAAAAATTAATAATCAAAAAAACATTCAAGACATAGAAAAAAATATTTTAGAAAATGATAAGGAAGTGATAAATAATGGATAATAATATTGAAAGTATGGATAGTGAGGATTTACTTTTAAACTATGAACCCGAAGGACTGGATAGTATTCCAGCACCATTTAAACTAAATTGTTATTTTTATAGAAGTCAAAACAAAAAAATTAATTCAAAAAACACAGGTTTATTATTTGGGAATGGTTATAAAAATATTGTTTTTTTACATAAAGATGAATATAAAATATTTGAATGTGCAATTAATGAAGTACAATTACAAAAAGACCCAAATATTAATTCAAGTGAAAGTGCTACATTTTTATATAAAAAAATTAGACAATTACAAATAGAAGGAACTTGTGAATTTTTAAATGAAGATGAATGATTTGTTTCTATTGGTAATCCTGCTACAAAAGATAATTGTAAAAAAATGTATTGAGTTTCAAAAGTTAGTCCACAATATTATTATGAACAATTAGAAAAAGGTGAAGGATATTATGACCCAAAAATAATAACAAAACAATTAACGGATATTACTTTATCAGACCAAAACTTTTTTATTAATGCAACGGGTAGCCTAGTTGAATTAGTTTTATTAGATATCAATATGTCTCAATTATTAGATAGTGAATTAACATCTTTTAAGATAAAAGCACCCCGCTCTTTTTTACCAAGTACTATAAAAACAAAAGTTATGAAAGATGGAAATATTAGAGATTTGAATACATTTTCGAAAGATAAAATTATGTTTCCTTTAAGAATTGAACCTACAACGGTTGATAAATCATCTAACTTTTTAATACCAAGTTGAACAAAAAATAATTTAAGATTTAGAGATATTGCGAGTTTTGGTAATTTAGGATTAACCACAAATGCAGATTTTTATAATAATTTTGCTGTTAAAATTTCTTCGGGAACTAATATTAATATTAATCAAGGAATATTTAATTATCATTTGATAGAGGGGTGATATACCGAAAACAATAAACCACTTTCTAATCGAAAATGAACAGAAAGATTTGATATATTTAATTATTATAATTCTACAAGAATATCATGACAAAAAGGTAGCGGTTGAGAACATACATATGCTTTGGGACATGATTTAGGTTCTGGAATTACAAATAAATATATTCATATGTCTTTTACTAAATTAGGTTCAATTATAAGATATAATGACCAATTTAATCAACTACACACGTTGCCATTTTGTTATATTACAAAAGGATATGTAAGATTTAAACTAACAAATGCAAAAAACAAAAATTCATCAGAATTAAAATTTCCTGAATTATTAGATTTTAATAAATCTAATTTAACTATTTCAGGAATAATAGGGTTAGGGAGTTTTGAAGTTTATATTCGTAATAGTGCAACAAATAATACTTATACCTTAGTAGTTCCTATTGGCGGAGGATTTGGCATAACAATGGATTTAGATATTATATTAGAACCTGAAAAAAAAGATTTACAAATAGTCACCGCAGGAACAATATCGGAAAATTTAATAGGTGATTTTATTAAAGTTTTAATTTCTTTAAATGATGCATATTTTTTGGGATTTCCTAATTCTAAATTTAAAGAAAATGGAGTTGACCCAAATAATAATATTGCTGTAATGAAAAATTTTGTAATTAATAATGATAACAGTATTGAAAAAGCAATGAATAATATTATTAAAAGATTTATGAGTTTAAATAAAGTTTTATTAAGTCCTTTAAATAGTTCTCAACAAGCAATTAATTTTAAAGAAAAGTTTCAATCTGCACTATCATTTATTTTCAGTTTAGGAGATAGATTACAAACTGATTGAACACTAAAAGATGGGAACGCTAAAATATATAATCCTTTTTATATTGATTTATATTCTACTTCTGCCCCTATTCGTTCATCACAAATTCCATCTATGATGAAAAATTTAATTGGTGGTTTAGACTTTAATGATAGTACAACATATTATTTAACAGATTTAAAGGGTAGTGCAGGAAGTGAATATTTAACTTGAACTCCCGAACAAAGCCCCAATGATAAAAATGTTTATTTTATTAAAGGTGTTATGCCAAATATTTCATCTTTATCAAAAAGTAAATATATATTCGATTTAACTTTAAAAAGTGATTATGCTTTTAGAGAATTAGGTGAAAGAGCAGATGAAAAATTATTAAATACAAACCCAAAATTAATTGATATATCAAAAGAAGAATATCAAAAATATTTATGTTATGTTCCTTTATTAAAAGAACAGATAGAACCATTTTTAGGTTTAATGGGACAATATGATAGTTCCGGATATGTTAATAGAGCAGACATAAGAAAAAAATTATTACCATTTGGAGATTTTTGTGAATTTGAAATTGTATTTGCAAAAGAAGATACAGCAGAAACAATTAATCAATTAGAAATTAGTGGTTTTTTTGGTGGTATAATGATATTAACATTAGTATTCACAAATTCAACAAAAGATATTATTGAAATACCAATAGAAACTAATATTTTAAATGAAATTGATGAAAGTATTAGTAGAACAACATTTATATTTTAAGGAGAAAAAATATGGCAGTTAATTTATTAGATAGATTTGAAAATTATAAAATATTTTCATTACAAAATAGAAATATTTATTTTAAATCTTTAAGAAGAAAAAATTTTACCGTTCCAAATTCAGCAATAAAAAATGGATTTACAGATGATGAATTTTTTAATGCTTTAAAAGAATTAATAATTACTCATTTTGATATGGATACAAATGAAATAATTAGATATAAAGGTGGTTTAGATGCAATGCTAGACCCAATGCAAAGAGATTTATTATGAGCATTATATAATCAAATGGACTATATGATTGGAAATGGAACTTGAAAATTAATTGATGGTAATTTATCTATTTCACTAGGTGGAAATAGTATTCAAACATCTTCTAATTCATTGGGTTTTAATTGACACGATGATAGTTGAAATATATTAAGAAATTATAAGTTAGTAGACCAATACGGAACTGGGCAATTAAAATGAACTTGAAATAATGGTTGATGTCAATACAATATTGATAAAGAAATTGTTGCGACTAAACAATATGTAGATAGTCAAATTGAATTAGAAGAAAATGCAAGAAAAAATGCAGATATTAAATTACAAAATAACATTAATGAAGAAAAACAAGAAAGAATAAATGAAGATAACAAAAAATTAGATAAAACAGACCAATTTTTTTCTCAATTTCAGCAAACTGATGATAACGGTAATCCAATAGGAAATGTTTTAGATATTGGTTTTATTAATAAAACAATTTATCAAGGATTAACACCACCATCATATAATCCAATTACTAAAACTCAAACAATTCAATTTATTAAAGAAGTTCCAACAATAGGAGCACCGGTATCAACATTGCCAATTCCTGCACCCCAAGGAGATACAAGTGCTATTTCATCTAGTTGAGCATATAATGAAAATGAATTAATTAAAACAATGCAAACAACTATTATTAAATTATATTCTGAAATTAATAAAATGAAATGAGAAGTGGTTGATACTAGTGATTTTGTTCCTAACAAAAATAATAAATATGAGATTAAAAATTATGATAGAAATTCGTATATTTATAATATAACTATTTCAACAAGTGATATTGGTTATTTAAATTTAAACTTTAATACTATTAAAAATCACGGGGCATATAAATTTTTTTTACCTGATGCTTTTTCATTAAGAGAAGATGGAACTATTCTTACACAAAATAAGTTAGAATTTTTATATGTTGAAAGAATAAGTATAACTGGACATTTAAAACAAAGTTTTTTTACAAGAAATAAAAGAGATATAGTTATTAATTCACAACAAGAAAATATTGATATTGAAAAAAATAAAGTTGATGGCTATGATACTGTTAAAAAAATGATTGCTGGTGCTGATGATATATATGAAATGATACAAATTGAAAAACACCCGCTTTATAAAGAAGAATTATTAAAACAAAATGATATTAAGCAAATATTTAATAAAAAATGATTGGAGTTAAATAAAAATGGATAAAAAAATAGAAAAACCGCAATTTGTTTGATACTATGGGTTACCTTTTGCTAAAATATGAAATAAAGGAGCAAGAGATTATCATAAAGACCGCGAAAGATATGAAGACCAATTTTTATTAAATTCTGAAAAAGAAAGAAAAAAACAAGAAAAAATGATTAATGGAATTAGTGCTTTATTAATTGTTATAATTACTTCTTTATGGTCAACTTTACCATCATTAATTGAAGTTCCAAATTGATTACAATGAACTAAATTAGGTATGGAAGATGTTAGTTGAAAAACAAATTGGGGTGGTGCAATTTGAATGTTTATTGTTCCATCAACAGCAGGAACATTTATTCATAAAGCACCTTATATATTACCTCATAAAAAAGCAAGAGCAGCTGCAAATATTACTATTAAAATAATTCCAGTTATATTATTAATTTTAACTTATTATTTAATATATACAGAAAAAAAAGTATGAAAATTTAAAAAAATAGAAAAACAAAATTTAATAAATAGTTTATCCATTCCGGATAAAAAACAAGAAGATAATGTATAATTAATAAAGGTACCGCATTAGCGAGATACCACCATTAGAAAGTGAGATACCACATATGAATAAAAATCGTAAGGTGAGAAATAATATTTTAATTGCTGTTTCAGGAGTTATTGGTTTGGGAACACCGCTAGGAGTTATGTATGGAATTAATGAAACAAAAGCAGTTGATACATCTAATTTATTTTCAGAAAATAATACATATAATACATTAGCAATATTAGCAACATCATTCGGAATTTCGGGAGCAACAACAGCTTCGGCATATTATGCAACTCGTAAATTTGCAGGTTCAGTTGATAATAAATTTGATGAAAAATCAGATATTCATGAAATGCTAGTAGAAGCCGGAAAACGACAAATTGTTTCAAAAGAAGATATTGCTATTGAAAAACAAAAATCAATCGATTTACAAAAAGAAGCGAACCGTAAAGCATTTCAACTACGCCAAGACAAAAAAACTACAAAAATTCTTGCTAAAAAAAGCAAGATATAAAAAAGGGAGTAATCAATTCCCTTTTTCTTTAACAATATTTTCAATCAAATATTTTTTTAATCTAATATAGATTATTAATAAAAATAATGTTATAATAGATATAATTTATTATAAAAATAATATAAATTAATCTTAATAAAATTTATGTACTAATATTCAATTAAGTAATGTAGCAATTAACCCATATACTACAAACCCAATAATTCACAGTAGGGAATAACTTACAGGGTCAGAAAATGTAAACCCATAAGTTAATAATAAAGAAATTATTAATGAAAATATAAAAGTACAAAAAATATTTACCAATGAAAAATATAATAATTTTGTTTTTAATTTGTTTTTTTTCATTTTTTTCCTTTCTATCGAGTGTGATTAGCACCCGTATTAACCCATAATTACTTATGAGTTAAAACTGATATTAATCTAAATTCCTGCACATTCCTTTCTAATCTCCGCATACTCTGCACGAGTTAATTTTTTAAGATAAGCACCATTTGCCTGTTTTGTTTCTATGTTATGGTTTAATCTTAAGAAAGAAAATATTAGGTTTTCTACATCTTTTTTTAAAGATTGGTCAATATCTTTATTTTTAAATCAACTAACTAAACTATATAATTGTTTTGGTCCGATTTCTTCTTTTTGTTTATATTCAATTCTTGTTTTAATTTCTTCGTCTAAATCAGATGTCATATTTAAACCTGTTAGTTCAAGTACTGCATCTACTAAAGCACGCTTTTTGCCCATTTTAACACCCTTATTAAAATCGAAATCAAACTTTTTGCTATCATTACTTACAGCGCCACCACCAAGTCCATATGCTACTGTTTCACCATCTTTAATTAAAGCACATTGGATTACAACTGAATTATTACCAGTTGAAATTACCTGATATGCTTTTTTTAATTGTAATTGTTCGCATATCTTTAAAGCACCTTTTTTAAATAAAGTATTCTTTGTTGTGTTTGGTAATACACCATAATCACTTACATCATAAATTGTATTTTTTCCCATTTTAACAAATGTTTCTGTAATAAATTCACGATATTTAACCATTTTATCTGAAAATTGTGTTAATTCATTTGCATTAAATATAATTAATTCATTTTTATTTTCCATATTAATACCCCCCATATTCTATTTCTTCTGTTGTATATTTGTCACGTAATTCTATTTTTTCTGTGCAATCTTCATATTTAATTATTATATGTGTTTTTGGGTAATAATAACCATTATTACTATCATAGCAAGGAATAGAATGATAATTATTATTTTCATCTAATAATCTTATTCCATATCCTTTAACCATTTCAATACCAATATAATAAGTATTAAAATCTGTTTCAATTTCTTTCGGAATTTCAGGATAAATATAAGCACAACAATCATTTTTAATATCAAATTCTATTTGATTAAATTTTATTTTATTTTTAAATTTTATTAATTCCATTTTTATAATGTTCCTTTCTTAAGTGTTTTTTAAGTGCTATTTTTTTAAATAATCAATTAACACAAATTCAAAAATCTTCTTCTTTTAATTCTTTAAAAGCAATTTCAATTAACCCATCTGCTTCATTAAATTTTCTATTAATATAATGTAAATTTTTTAAATTATTATTATATCGATTATTGTCGATATGGTCTACTGTATCAAAACCATCTCTTTTTTCTAAAAATGTACTTGCAATTAATTTATGAACTGATTTATTTCTTCATACATTATCTTTATTTTTTATTTTAACAAACAAGTATTTTTTATATTCATAAGTTTTAATGGGTTGTCTATTTAAGTCGGTTATTTTTCCACTTTTGTAAATTCAATAATTAGGATATATTGGATTTTTAACTTTATTTTTTTCTACCATAATCTTAATTGCTCCTTTTCTTTAAAAAATTCTTTTACCATTTGCATTTGTTCATCTGGTGTTAATTCTTTTCTATTTTTATATATATCTAAGAGTAATAATAATAAATTATTTATATTATAATTCTTACTATCTTTATATATTTTAAATTTATCTATATGTAATAAATAAACTTTTTTTCCACTACATAATTGTTGAATTTTACATTGTAAATCAAGTAATATGTGAAAATATTTATTTTTTTCTTCATCACTTGGAATATCTGACATTTTAATTTCTCAAATACTATTTTTAAAATCAATATCAGTTTCGCAAGCAATAAAGTACCCATTTAAGTTTGTATAATAAATTGTATGAATATTATGATTAACAGAATGTTTTAACATCATTGATATTTTTTTTAATGTTCTTTGTGCTTTTTGAAATGCTTTTGGTGGCATTCCTTTAATAAATTCTATAGATGATAATCAATTATGAGTACTAATATAATGTGATACAACTTTTTCTAAATTTGAATTCATTGTCATACCAATATGTTTTACTATTTTTTCTGAATATCCATATACTAATCAAGAAATAGGTTTTAATAGTGAACTTGGTGAAATTGCTTTTATACCATTTTGAAAAGGTCATTTTTCTTTATAAACTTTTCCATTTTCATCCATAAGTTCTTTTCATTCAATATTATTCATTAGTAATTTCCTTTATTTTTTCATTAATTTTTTCTTTATTTGATTTTTCAATAATAATATCTCAAAAATTTTCTAATGTTTTATCTGTTTTTCTTGAAACTGTAATTTTAAAATATTCATTTTTTTTAGAATTAAATGTTCCCATATAATAATATCTTTGTAAATGTGGATAATTATCTCTTAATCAACGAATACCTATATCATTA